>CM076601.1:50150000-50172500 GCA_038502835.1 Octonoba sinensis | reverse complement strand
AAAAAAGATGCCCACAAGCATTGTGAAAAAACATAAAGCTCAAGCCCAATCAATCAAATTGGGCAGTTTCTCATGTGTGCAATTATATATTACATGTTCTGGAATGGGTAAAGCAGACAATCTATATTTTCAGACAATGAAACAACAAGCATTGTCAAACGAAGCAAAATAGAAATATATGCTTTTTCTTGCTGTTCCATCAAACCAGACTGAGCCACAGCAACGCGTGGCCGGGTACAGCTAGTAGATGAATAAATTTAAGTTTCACGTTAGTTTTAAATTATCCTTCCAATGCTGGTAAGTTTTGGCATTTTTTTAAGGTTCCAATCAACTCATTGTCATTTTAAAAGTATACGTTATTTTCACGCTCAGCAGATATATTTATTAATTAATTATAATTTTGATGCTCTTTTGATATGTTTGTGTAGTTATTTTAAATAGACACATGTTGTATTTTCACTGCAAGGACCGTAGTGAATACTTTATCCCTGATAAATACCTATCAATGCGTAAATAATTTCGCATTTTTCAAATACATTAGTATAAGACTGCCTATTTGGCATAATAATCCATTAATTTCAAACTAAAATCATAGCCTTTTTTTGCCATTATAATAGCTTAATAACACATTAAACCTTGAATCATCTCTTAAGAAGTGTAAAATGTCAAAAAGTAGTTTTTACCATTTGCGCTGGTTCTGGAATCTTCATTTATATTTTCTTTTGTAGCTTTTACGCTATACCTCCCATTCCAGTGACAGCATTTGAAAAAGCTCCCCGAATCCAGTATTTCGATATAATCACTCTAATAGTTAATTTTATTTTTCGTTGTTTTGACATGGGTACTAAAAAAATAAATCACAAATTAATAAGTCATTTTTTAGGTATAACCAGTAAGTAAATACAGGTGGTCACAGACCGTTGCAACATTTTTAATAATCTGTTGAATGAAAGCTTATATGATCAACCATACGTTCAACATTTGAGCTGCCGGTAGTCTTTTGGAGTAACTGCAACGTTGTATAATTGAGCCGTTCATTGCACAAATCGATTAACTTCATTTTTTTAAACCGTCCTTATTTCAGCCTTAAAAGTGTTCGTTGACGTGAGAGAGAGAGAGAAGAAGAGAGAGATAGTATGTGGATTTATATTAAAGTTTTGGTTAGGTCCATTATAAACTCACAGTGCGCCCAGAAACCCCCCGCACCTGCCATTTTCTGGCCTATCGTATTTTTAGATGCCCCCGAGTGCAAGCCCTCGGGAGCAAATGGGGTTCCGGGAGAGCTCGACCAACCGCAAATTTATGAAAACCATTCGCTCTCTACACGCCAATCATATAGAGACAATCTCTACACGTCAATTGATTGAGGCAGTTATCAAGGCACGTGGATGTGTAACGAAGTATTAACACAAGGTGGATATGGATTGAATCCATATTTTTTTCCCGCATCGTCGGTGAGTCCATATTTATTTCTTCTTATACTTACTTTGAACTGCACCTATTACGCACCAGATGGTGCTATTTCACTCGTTTTTGTTTCCCGTCTGTAGCTCAGGTCTTTTACTTTCAATAAATCCTGTTTATGTTTCATCTGATTTTATTTTGTTATTTTTACATGCTGTTAGCTAAAGATTAACTAATTTGTTTTAAGGTGATTCCATATTTATTGCCAGGGGTTGTATCATTTTAAGGTTTTTTGTTTCTGTTTTTCTTCATTTTCAAGGAGTGCCACCAGGGGGTCATGGCACAGACGGCGCCATTGTAATGTTCAGCCGGGTGTTTTCAGGGGAGATTTGGGGGGGGGGGGCACTCCTGTCATTTTAATCAAATGTGCTTGCCTTCAAATTACGGATTCCCTACAGTTATCAGTTATACAGTTTCAGCCGTGCAGTGACATCTGGCCGGGAACGCGTGCATAATATCATAGACATTTTCACTGTCATCGTATTATCTCCTTTTGTTTGCATTTGTATCACTTTGTTTCTTTTTCTTTCTTGCTTTTTTTTTTTTTTTGCAAACTTCCCTGCTCTAATAGTATACAAAATAGCGTATATCTTCATTATGAATTCTTTCTACAATCGGAAAGTATCACTTGTTTTCTCGAAGATATAATAATGATGGCAGGATTATTTGTTCAAGATTTTTTCCAACTAAAAATATTTGGTTTAGTGCATGAAACTGATTTGAAAAAATAATAGTATCCTTTAACTTGTTATTTATTTCTTAGAGAAAGGCGTATCTTTGCCCATGTTTGCTTCAACTGTTTTCTTTTCTATTCTTTCAACTTTCATTCTAGAAGGCATTGCTTTCCAGAGAATCAACAATGAATGAATAAATAGATATACTCTAACATGTTTATTCAAGTCGTGAGTTTACTGATAGCGCTACGTTTCGTAAGTTTACTCATTCGTTATGTTTCTTTATTTCCCTTTTTTTCTTTCTCAATTGAAAGTTTGAAATTAATATTCTTTTGATTGTCCTTTGTTTGCAACAGCCGTTTATCAATATCTTTTTTTAAAAGATAAACCTAAGTGCAAAAAACTTTACATCAGATAAATGTTTAAAAAAAGTTCTTAAGTGTGAGTTAGAAAGAAGAAATGTTCTACTTTAAATACATTTCAAAATAGAAAGGTTAAAAGAAACATTCATTTAAAATGACACCTGGCCTCTACTGACGTCACAAATGGCTTCTCACGTTTTCTCCCCGGAGACAAGTGCATTTCTTCTGCTCAGGTCGTTGCCTTTAAGATTTTTTGAAACCGTATTACCTGAAGAATTATGGTGATTTTTAAGTATGATATACGCATGGAAGAGCTTTTCTACAGTTGAGACATATTTTTGCATTAAAATAAAGTCTAAAGACTCTCAGCTCTCTCAATGTTTTGTTAGAATTAAGGTCCGGTGACAACAATAGTTAATATTAAAACATTCAGTCAGAATCAGAGATGCTGCGTCTAGTGTAAAAGCGTATGTGTTTAACATTAAGAGACGGAATTCGAGTGACATTTTTTCAAACTCTTCATTGTGCTTTCATTAAAATTTATCGTCGTAAGTAGTAAAAACTTTTAAAATGCCTTTGTAACACTTGGAAACAAGTATATCTCTAATTATGCAATAGATTTCCTTAAGCAGTGAACAATTTTATGATTACTTGACATTTAAAGGTTTTCGGTAGCCAAATTTTTTAAAGAGTTATTCCCTGCATCCATCACAAGAAACGAAAAAGTACGTGCGTCAAAGTCATACTTCACAAATTCATTATTTATTATTGTTATTTCTTTTCTTCTTTAATTTTTATTGGTTTTTATTGAATATAATAAAGATAATTTCAATATGCGATTAAAAACCTGCACCCAACGAGCAACACAATGATATTAGTTTTCCACCACAGTTTGTAAATGATGGAGAATAAACGTTAAAATGTAATTTTTCCATTGAGTCACCCTTATTTAATCTTATTTTTGTGCAAATTTTTGTAATTTTGAGCTTTAAACAATTATTTTTTGTGTTGAATAAGCGTCCGTAGTAGAGTGTTCAGAATTAATAGCAACCAAGGCTCAAATCCCGGCGGGGAGTCTCTGTGCGCAAGTGCCAGGCATAATTCGTTTGATTGTAAAATTGTTAGGGAAAATAACTTTCGGGAGAAATATAACTCGGGGCTTGAAATGTACAACACCAAAAGATCTAAAAATAAGAATTTGTAGATTTTTTATTGGAAAAAGTTTTAAAAAGTCAATACGAAAGCTCTAATTTCAACATTAATCGAATAGGAGACAAACGCGCATCCGATTCATAATGTCAAATTCCGTTACATGTGCAAGATGTTTTAATCGTGCCCACGTTTAACAATCTAATGAGCGAAAACTAGTAAAATAGAATTTACAGCAACATTCGACACTAGTTCTATTATTTTCTTCTTTTTTTTTTTAAAGAAAAGCCTTTCAAAAGCGAAAGTGTTTCATGCAATAAAAGTTTACATAAATTTGTAGTTTATAAAAGTTTAAATAATCATTTTTACAAATTTTACCTTTTCCCTACGGCAAGCAATTGAAGAACAAAACGAACTGTTAGCATATATTTATGCTAACATAGTAGTTACTGTAAGGATTTCAGCCAGGTAATTTTATAAAATAAAATCTATACCAGCATAGCTATCTTACTAAGAGGGAAATTGCCCTTGGACACATTACTTACGCAGTTAGCACGGTGGCAAAAAGAAACGTTTTACTAGTGCAGCAGTTGTACTGTAGAGAAAAGGTAAGGCGCAAATCGAAAATTGAAAGCTTGCTACTTACATAACCTAGAACTATTCAAAACATTTCATTCACTCCCCACTTTAATAGCAGTACTTTCATATACATGGACACAAAAAGTCTCAGACCTAGTTTCCGCTCTCGGTTGCAGAATGATTACCAATCTCCACTTTTCGAAGAAAGCTGCGTAAATAGCATTTTTTTTTATAAGGAAATGCTGGCTGTTCGAGTCACATGACTGAAATAAAACACGCATCAAACTATTTCGTCCAGAAGAAACCACAATAAAATAAACATTTTCATAAATACGTGTTTTGACATTTTTTTTCCAAGAAATTTATTTTTCATTGTAATTCATGATAAAGTGTCCCATATATTAAGAAGAAACAAAAATTGTGATAACCCAACAACGTGTAAAGCAAGATATTCATTTCACACAGCTGTTTCGGGAGCACAAGGGAGTTTTTTTTTTCAGTACGATAATGTTTTGAATATAAGTGCGCAAAGCAATAAACAATTTTTCAAGATTCGTATGGTGCTTGAAAAGGCTTTAAAAAGCTTATTTTTGGCTTTAGTTTTTAAAAAGCCAAAACTGCTTAAACGTGTTTGACTGTTATTCCATGTAATAAATTTAAAATACATATTTTTTAGTTAGAAAAAGGGCATGGACAATGAAAATAAAATGTAAATAATCTAATGAATTTTAATGACTTAAAAACTGGTTTTTTAAATATTAAATAACACATATGGTACGCTTGCAATCCGTTGTATCTTTTTGCACATAAACAGCAAGTTTTTTACTTTGCTTCTTTCTTTTGTTCTTTTTTTTTAACTCAAAAACTATGCGTATGGTGCGTGCAAAAATCAGCTTCGAAACACGTTATATTTCTGTCAAGCTTCGCATGAACCATTTCTTGGCACACCGAGAAATTGTAGAAAACTGCTGTTTTTGTTCCTCATGCAACTTGGATATCCAAGCTCCCCTCTTCACAGAGCGAGTATTAGTTAAGGCAGTAAGGGAACGCCTTCCGTTTATAGATGAGCACCACAACGGTGGAAGAACGACTTGGCTCATTATGTATTTGGATGACACCAGATGGCGCCGCCACAAATACGCCACCTTCCTCTCTTGACCTTACAGTGAAGAGAAGGGAAATTATCCACCCTCCGGTACCCCCGAAGCTACCTTGGGACTTTAGGGTCCCCGGATATTACATGCACGTATCCCCAAGTCTGCTTGGTGGGTCTTCAGCGGGTCGGGCATCAAACACCCAATCTTCCGGGTCGAAGTCCGACATCCTAACCACTTGGCCTACCACGGCCCTTAGAAAACTGTACCACGTGTGTGCATCTATCGCATCTGTTTTAATGCGGGTTAGGCTATTGTAGCACAACTCAAAAATCAGAAAAAGCTAAAAATTCTGTAACTCTGAAAATATTCAGGAAATTGCTCCCGAGTTAGGGAATTTGCTTGTGTGTGTGGGGGGGGGGGGGGGACCAGCATATACAGGGTGCGGCTACATAACTTCCTTTTTTCAAAGCGCAATGAAAAGTGTTTTATGAATCATAAATTTTTTACTTAACTCATGTAGCCTAAAGTTTTGTTCTACGCAGTTGTGAAAATCAAATAATGTAGGTAACGCCCCCCATTTTTAGCGCCGGATCTAGGGTGGGGCAAGCCGAGGCCCATGCCCCGGGTGGCACTTCTGGGGGGCAGCAAATTCAACTGTGATGCACAAAAAAAAAAAAAAAAAAAAAAAGGAGAAAAAAGAAAAAATATTTAATTAAGAAAATTTAACTTTTGGAAGAGAATTAAAATCCCAGTTCGGCGCTCCGATTTTATCATTCATCAGCTATTTTTCTAACGTTTAAAACCGATTAGTAGAATTATTTTTTTATATAAACTGTTGAAAATTCTAAAATTGAGGTTAGGGGGCGGCAAATTTCGATATGTCAAAATTTAAAAATTTAATTTTATAAAGTCAAAAGTTTTTCTCCCTTGTGGTAGTGAAATACGTATAAATCGTGATCGGCGAAGACAATACCCAATGGTTTTTCTTTTAGAAACTTTCAAAGCCTCCTTTTGGGAAGAGGTATGAGCTTGTAAATGTCGTTTGAGACGGCAAACACTTGGCTCTTCGATATGGGCGTTAGTAAGAAGGAGGGGGAGTGAAGAGTCCTGCCCTCTGAATTTAAAAAAAATATGCCAATTTTTTTCTGAATTTTTACTATCATTTTTATGAGTAAAAGCGTTTAAATTTCAAAAAGTTTTGCTTGCTTTTTTTTTTTTTCTAAAATTTTTGAAGTCTCAAAGCGTTTTCTAAGGCCTCAAATTGCACCAGTTTGTATAAAGCTTTCAAAATTTTTCCCGATGGAGAAAAACCCCGGACCGCTTCAACTCTCAGAATTTCATATCTCCAGTTAATAGGGACCCTTCATATGGCTCTGAGCCTCTAATGTTGAGCCAATGTGTGGGAACATTGCCGAAAGTAGGGATTCATCAGTGCCCCCCCCCCCCCAAAGGGAAAAACCCTCAAAGAAAAAAAGGAAAAAATGGGCATTGCATAAAAAAGTTTTATGAAATATTAACAATAATTGGTTGGAGGGGGCGGAATTTTTAAGTTTTGCTCCGTTTCGGAAAAGTCCAAGATCCGGTACTGCCATTCCGCATACACTGAGAGCCGATTTCTAGTGATTGTCACGATCCTTACTAGCATAGCAGCTGGTATGTTTGCAATTTCAGCTCGAATGTTGGCTTTTAGGTGTTGTGGGGTTCTTGGACGGTTGGCATAAAGGTGGGATTCTAAAAATCCTACGAGAAAAACCATAAGGGATTCAAATCGGGGGAGCGTGCTAGTCACCCAAATTACGGAACATTCGTTCGAAAAGTAGGTTTCCGTTGGGAACAGAACTTCAGTACCATCCATCAAGAATGAGTTAACTCCCGCCCCGCATCAACATTTATGGTCTGACACGCGCGCATTTTAAAAAAGGAAGTTATGCGGCCGCACCCTGTACTAAAAGTTCGCTCCAGATCATTAGCAAATGCAGAATATGTTACACAATTATAAAAATATCGGACAATTCTTGATAAGATACAATATAAAAATATCATGAGAAAACTTTGATTGCCGTGTTGCTCTGCTTGGATACACATAATTTTGTTGTTTTTCGTGTGGCTACAGGAATATTGAAATAGTAAGTTTCGAAACTGGCTCTGCGAGGCTGTGATTTTCGCTATAGCGACATCTGGTGAAGCTCTTGGAACTAATATCGCAAGTTGAAATTGAGCTTATAACTCCCCTGGTACGAAACGCACGAAAAAGGGGGGAATAGAATTGGAAAACAAGGAAGAGAGAAAGGAACGTCGTTGGAACGAGATTTCACACGACACAACTTAAAACTGGTACTCACAAATCAAAAACCAAAATAAACTAACTCACCCTTACTCACACGGTGTATCACGTTTCTGTCTTCCTAAAACAAGACAACAATGGACGAACATTATTCTGGAAAAACCCTTTCACACGAAGAACCCTTTCACACACAACTATAACATAACTCTTCATTGCAACGGCCACGTTCCTCTGCTATTTCTCATTTTCCGGCCAAAGCACCATGTAAAAGAATGTAAACAATAAAGTAGCAAATTTTAAAGCTTCATTCTTCTTCGACTTCGGTGTTTCTCTGAACTAAATGGGGGAAAAAATACACTTTTCAAAACTTACGGCAGCGCCATCTTTTAACATTATTCTACAAATGGTGTAGTTAAGCCACTTGCTAATAAGAAAAAGGCTATAAAGGTAATCTTAAGCACTTTTTGAATGTATTATTATTCTTAGTATAGAAACTTCAGTAAATATTATTAAATTAATATGCGTCAGCTAAAGCAAATAACTGTGAGATATTTTATTTTATTATATATTTTCTTTTTTTCTAAAATTATCTTTACAATTTATAATATGCATAGCTATCTTATATATGAGCGACTTATTCTGTCTGTCTGTCCGCTATAGAAACCCAGGCCGTTTTACTGATCGGGACCACATTCGGCAGAGTTAATGTTTACGACCCGAGAAACTCATCGCTGCAAAAATAAAAGTTGTGACTCAATTAGTTTTTTTTAAATTATTTTTTTTAATTTTTCAATGATTTTTTTTATTTGTTTTATTTTATTTTTGCATTGTTACCGTCGTTTCCAACCATATAATTACAGTTGCCGTGTGAACAAACAAATTAATGCAGTTGCCATTGTTATTGCAACAAATGTAACAAATATACTAATAATAATCAAAGCGTTTCTCGAGCATATTTAGTGAGGTTTCGCTGTATTTGCAATCTCCGTTAAAAAATAATGTATACGCGAATTTCATTTATTTCTTTCTTTCTTTTTAATTTATTTCTTTATCGTCTGTGGTTTTTTTTTTTTTTTTTTTCTTATTAGAGTGGCAACGCTCTTTTTGCCCAGTTTCGTTAAAACTTTTGTTTTGAAAAGCATAATAAAATTTTTCATAAGTTAATTCGATGATAAATAAATATTTTTCACAAACAATTTGATTATATAGCAAAAAATAAATATATAGTAGTGTAGGGCAGTAAGCAAAGGGTCCTCCTCGCTGCCTGACCTGGGTAATTCAGTTTGCAGATACCATTGCACAAATCATTTTAATTACAATTTATAATATCTAGAACAGCGGTCATTTCGTATGACCACCGGGCTTACTAGTATATAATATGACATATATCTGGATATTACATATATCTACATGTATATTTATACATATTCTGTATAGTAATTATTCTTTCTTTTTTTTCTTTTAAGGAAAAATTTAATTAATCAACGTAAAAATTACGATGTTTCATTTTTAACTCATGGCCATGCCCCGAGGCATTTAAAATCGATAAGTGTTCGGAAAAATCCGTGAAAAGTGATCGAAACAGTAATATTAGTTAAAGTAATTATTGATTTTTTTAAGCTAACAAAAACCGATTTTTTTCCTCATCAACGTCATATTTAAAAAAAAAATATATGATATGATGATTATTTAGTTCTTTACTATGAACGCAAAAGTTATGTTCGAGTCGAGACTATTGAGTTAATAATATAAGGGTAAACTGCAAAAAATAATTGCATGTAATTTAAGCACAGATGTTTGTGCTTTAATTACGTGCATTTTTTTTACAGCTTACTTGTGCACAAAGTTCCTTTATTATTTTTTAATATAAGGGTAATTGCAATTATACTGTATTATAACTCAAAAATCGTGCATCATAACTTTCGAGTTGTGACGTTGTTGCAGCAAATGATAGATATAAGCGGTTGGGACAGTCATAACTAGGCTGTATAAGTAACACACCAACGAAATAAAACTAAAAACAAATAAAACACCCACTTGAAGAAATCTAAACAGGCCGAAATATAGTTTTCATTGCTGAGTCGGAAAGTAAGAAAATTCAGTACACTGTAAGGTGCTGGCTGATGTTAATTTTTTATTTAAATGACACCGCTGGCACTGAATTTTGGCTTATGGGTGAAAATTAGGAAAAGTGCCAAATTGAGTATAAAAAATTTCAAATTTTAAAGATTTTTTTAAAAATGATATTTGTAGTGTATTTTAATTACAAATTAGTAGCAGGTTTTTTTAAAAATTAGGGGCAAGATCAAGAGAAAGAATTACCCCTATTTTTGAAAGGTTTAATTTCAGGACTGTTACAGATCTGACAATTGTTACAGCTTCTGCCCATAACTTGTACAAAGTATACTGCCCATATCTTTTGTATAAAAAAATGTAATGTAAAACAAATAAACATGTGTAGTAATCATTTATAAATGGTAATATTGTTAAAATTAGACCAAAAACTAAATATTTAAAAAAAAGGTCACATTGAAAATTTCGATTCAAAAAGATTTTTATGAAGTGAAATTATTCCTATTTATAATAGATCAGGTGTGTGGGTGGGTGAGGGGATAATGTTTGAATGGAAACACTAAATGGATAAAGCACTCATACATATTACCTTTAGGTAATATGTTTGTGTTTTTTAATCAAATTGCGGGTGCAGCGCTTACTACCAAAAATACGCTAGTCATTTTTTTAGGCAGGATGCGGAGTTAGCACAAAATGGTTAAACAAATTACATATTTTTGAAGGCAATGCTGTGTTTTCAGAAGTCTTGACCATCGAAGATCTGAAAATTTGCAGAAAAAAGATTTTATTCCTTTAGAAACTTATATTTTGGGACCGAAAATAAGGTCTGGAGAAATCAATTTATTGAAAGTATCCTAATTTATAATGTAATAGAAACTTTGGCTGCGATAGTGATGCATTTAAGCTCATCTTATTTTGCAAAAAGCAACTCTGAAACACATAACCAGAAACTAATAATTGTAGAAAACATCGGAAACACACACACAGATCGGCAAAGAGCTGCTTTATTGTTACCGAGCTGATTGTTACAGATCTGACGAATTTCCCTTATGAAATTCACTAAACATCGCTAATTAATGAATTGAAACCAAAACGTGTATTCTGTTCACAACATTCAATTCCTTTTTTAACTAAAATTTATAAATTAAAAAATAATTAATTTGGGTTTAACTTGCGTTACCGAGCTGATCTTTCATTTGGTAGGCACAGTAAAATAAAGATTGAAAAAATCTTACCTGTAATTCTGTTGAACTGAAGTTTAAACTTTCAACTGGTTATGGCGAACGCGACTTGCGCGCCATCACACGGCTCTCTGAGCCTAGGGCAGACGAGCTTGAACTGTGAGCCTGAAAGCAACGCATCCGACTCTGCGTAGAATCGCGCACGATGATTGTATTGTGTAGATATAGTTTTATGTAATCGTGTAGTAGTTTAGATTAGTATATATAAAATGTGTTTTACAATGCTTTGGTCCTTCATCATGATTAATGTCCAAACGTGGTGAACCGGACTTACATGCTTTAATGCGCAAATTTAATTTTTATACAGTGGTGTCAACCGGCGCGACTTTCCTGTAAGTTCTTCAGCAGTCATTTTTTATGATTATCAATAATGAAAGGAAAATTAATGCATTTCTTACAACTAGTCTAAAGCTTACATATGCAATTTTAAATATGTAAATATATTTCAAATTTTAAGTTTCGCAATCACTTATATTCCTTATTCAAATTCATATCGTTCATTTTATTATATTCACTGTGATACTGCATATTATTTACTTTTAAATGCATATTATTTACTATTTTAAGCATTTTCCTGTAACATTTCTCATTTTTGCTGTAGTATTACCCTTATACATTTGAATATATTCAGTGTGCTGATTTATTTCCGCTCTCTGGCTCGCTTGCGATCGTAAATTATGCCGGATTCAAATACTTCCTCGTCCTTGAACGCGACCGCCGACCCCCCAGTCGTAGCTCGAGTGGCTTTTAAAGCTCCACCGTTCTGGCGGGCTAATCCCGACATGTGGTTTTTCCAACTGGAATCTCAATTTGTTGTGTCTGGCATCAGTGCAGATGACACTAAGTATCACTGCGTAGTTTCAGCTATAGACGGTGATGTATTAACATTGATCTCTGACATAATTCGCCAGCCGCCAGCAGATAACAAGTACGAAACTATAAAGAAAAGAATTATATCCAACTACGCTGATTCAGAGACTGCTAGATTAAAGATGCTTTTAAAAGATTTAGAGTTAGGGGATAAGCGCCCGTCTCATTTATTGCGCTCTATGCAAGAGTTAGCTGGTAGCTCAATAAGCACTGAAATCTTACGTTCACTATTTCTGCAGCGCTTACCAGTATCGGTACAACAAATCCTTTCGGTTTGTACGGACACTCAAGATCAACCTGATTTATCGTCCTTGGCCGAAAAAGCTGATAAAATATTAGAGGTTACTAACACTGCTCCCTCAGTAGAATCAGTAAATACTACGCGTGAACTCTCACGTTTTGATAAATTAGAGAATGAAGTTGCTAAACTTACAGAAGCTGTTCAGCGTTTATCTCGCCCTCAATTTTCGCACAAAAAGCGTTTTAAACCATCTCGTCAATCTTCTCGTTCAGCCTCGAGAAATCGCTCTACTTTGAAACCGCACTGTTGGTATCATCATAAATTTGGCGATAAAGCCAAAAAATGCGCTTCTCCTTGCAGTTATACCCAAAATTCGGAAAACCAATAAGACCTTCTGTTCAAGCGGCGGCAGATACAGGTTCCAGTCACAGTCGCTTGTTTGTGTATGACAAGTTCACGAATCGCCGATACCTTGTGGACACAGGTGCTGCTGTATCCGTAATCCCACGGACACATTGCGGAAAGAAAAATTTAATCTCTAATAACAATTTCGAAATTCTCGCAGCTAACGGTTCAAAAATTACTGTCTTTGGTCAGATTACGCGTACTTTAGATTTTGGCATTTCAAAATACTTTCATTGGAAATTTTATGTCGCTGATGTTACACAGCCCATTCTCGGCGCTGATTTCCTTACACATTTTAAATTATTGGTTGATTTAAAGAATAAGAAACTAATAGATTTCTCTACCTATGTTGGAATAAAAGGTGAAACTTCGCCTACGTTTTCTTTAGGTTTAACAACTATTGCAGAGGATGCTGTCTATAGGAAACTTTTATCGCAGTATCCGCGTATTTGTACCAATAACGTACTTTTTACCAGTTTAAATCACCATGTCCAACATCACATTCAAACAACCGGACCGCCAGTTTTTGCAAAAGCAAGACGGTTGCCGCCGGATAAACTTTTAGCAGCCAAAAAGGAATTTGAGTACATGCTCAAAATCGGATTATGCAGGCCTTCTAATAGCCCGTGGGCTAGCCCAATTCATATGGTACCGAAGGCAAACGGCACTTGGAGAATATGTGGAGATTATAGGCGTTTAAATGCTATCACGGTTCCTGACCGATATCCGCTCCCACACATCCACGATTTTGCATATAGCTTGCATGACACTAAAATTTATTCTAAATTAGATTTCGTTCGTGCTTATCACCAGATTCCTGTGGCTGAATCCGACATCCCTAAAACAGCAGTCATTACACCTTTCGGTCTCTTTGAATTTACAAAAATGATGTTCAGCCTCTGTAATGCCGGACAAACCTTTCAACGCTTTCTACATGCTGTTTTAAGAGGTCTCGATTTTTGTTTTGCCTACCTAGACGATGTCTTGGTGGCTTCCAAAACTTTCGAAGAACATCTCTCTCACTTAAAGATAATTTTCAAACGCTTTGATGAGTACGGAATTGTTTTAAATACTGAAAAATGCGTGTTCGGAAAATCTAAATTATCATTCTTGGGTTACGATGTATCTGCTGATGGCATTGCTCCTTCTCCTACTAAAGTATCCGCAATTACCAGTTTTCCCCAGCCGAAAACGGTATCGGAACTGCGTAGATTTTTAGCCATGTTCAACTTCTACCACAGATTTATAGATCATGCTTCCGAAAAACAATCTGTTCTTAGTTCCTTGCTCACCACCAAAAAGAAGGATCTTACCCCAATTAACTGGACAACTGAAACTACATCCGCTTTCGAGACTTGCAAAGCAGCTATGGCAACTGCAGCTACACTTGCCCATCCTGCTCCTGATGCAAAACTATTTTTGCATACAGATGCGTCAGAAATCGGAATCGGTGCCGTCCTTCAACAAATGAAGAATTCCTCTCTTCAACCTCTGGCATTTTTTTCAAGGAAACTTACACTCGCCGAAAAAAAATACAGTGCCTACGACCGGGAGTTACTTGCAGTATATTCTGCCATACACCAGAGATTTCGTAGTGCTAACCGATCATAAGCCTCTTACTTATGCCTTTCGGCAAAAATCAGATGACGTTTCACCTCGTAAGAATCGGCATCTGCAATACATCAGCCAATTTACAACATCAATTCAACATGTGTCTGGCAGTGAAAACGTTGTTGCAGCTGCCCTTTCCCGAGTAGAAGCACTTGCACTCACTAGTCAAATTGACTATGCTGAGCTTGCAACAGCCCAAAATTCTGATCCCGAATTACAAAATTTAAGGTCTTCAACTAACACTAGTTTAATTTTAAAAGACATTACTTTCCCCCCAGATGGTATAATACTTTGTTGCAATACTTCCACAAACACTGTACGTCCTTACATTCCCAAACAGTACAGACAAGTCATTTTTTCTAAATTGCATGAATTGTCACATCCCGGGATCCGTGCCACAATTCGTCTTATTAATCAAAGATTTATTTGGCCTTCTTTAAAAAAGGATTGCACAGTTTGGTGTCGATCTTGCGTAGCGTGCCAGAAAGCTAAAATTCAGAAGCACACAAAATCCCCTTTAGGAAATTATCCTGTAATTTCCGATAGGTTCGCACACATCCATATTGACATTGTCGGACCACTTCCCGTTTCTCAGGGTTTTCGCTTTTGCCTCACAGCGGTCGATCGCTATACGCGCTGGCCCGAAGTTACGCCGATAGTTGACACCACTGCCGAAACTGTCGCAAATGCTCTGCTTAAAAACTGGATATCCCGATATGGAGGCCCGGAAACAGTCACCACTGACAGAGGATCACAGTTTGAGAGTGATTTATTTTCAAATTTGGCTCGCCTGCTCGGAATACACCGCAGCCGTACAACAGCCTACCACCCTCAAGCCAACTCTATGGTTGAACGTTTCCATCGGTACCTGAAATCAGCCATTAGAGCCCACGCCACCGAGAAATGGGTTGAAGTGCTTCCTTTCATCCTTCTTGGTGTGCGAACTGCTGTTAAGGAAGATCTGTCCTTTTCAGCAGCAGAAATGCTCTACGGGACTACACTCAGATTGCCTAGTGAGTTCTTCCGTCCTCCGTGCCCTAGTGATGTTCCACGTAGTGTCCCAGCGTTTATTCAACGTCTACGCGATTTCATGTGCAATTTACGTCCTAAGCCAGTTGCACGACATGGACCTAAAGACGTTTTCATCCACAAGGATTTGAAGAATTCTTCTCATGTATTTCTACGAATTGACAATGTCAGACGCTCACTGCAACCACCTTACGTCGGACCCTATCCTGTCATTTCACGGCATGAAAAATACTTTAACATCCAAGTAAACGGTCGTGAACAAACTGTTAGTATTGATAGGATTAAACCTGCATTTTTGTTACAGACTGTTGCAGATCCACAAACTACAATCGCAGACGAAGACAACGACCGTCTCCGATCCTGTCTGCGTACCGGCACAACCACACGGTACGGCAGAAAAGTTCGCTTTCGCATCCCAGTTCAATAAACTACCACATTTTCATATCGTCCTCACAGACTGGAAGGGGAGTCATATGGCGAACGCGACTTGCGCGCCATCACACGGCTCTCTGAGCCTAGGGCAGACGAGCTGGAACTGTGAGCCTGAAAGCAACGCATCCGATTCTCTGCGTAGAATCGCGCACGATGATTGTATTGTGTAGATATAGTTTTATGTAATCGTGTAGTAGTTTAGATTAGTATATATAAAATGTGTTTTACAATGCTTTGGTCCTTCATCATGGTTAATGGCCAAACTGGTATTTGCACTTCACAAAAAGGGTGAAGTGCAAATACCAGTTGAAAGTAATCATTTATAAATGGTTCGTAGGCATACGTAGTTAATTGGCGGTAAAAATGTTTTTTTGACCGGAAATAATATCTCGGAAGTCGGTGTTACCGATCTGATACGAAAACTTGGGACAATGATACACTTTTTTTTTTGCGATGCATATTTGCGTTTTCGAAAACATGAAAGTCAATTATTATAAATAAGCGTAAAATACGTTGTTTCCGCTGGTAGTTGTTTTTCTCACGATGTTTTATAATGCACGAGGTTCTTTTGAAAGATCGCGTTTCGTAACTGGGACACGTTACCGATCTGATTTTAAAGAAATAAAAAGCTTCTTTTGCCATAAATTAAAAAGTAACAACTTGGAAATGTTGCCATGGATTGAATGTAAAACGAAGTTAACACAAACAAATAATTCTTTAGTATTTAATAGAAAATGTTTCAGAAATTTCGCCGGGACTCAAATTGTCACTTTTCCTACTATTCACCCTTGTACATATTTATTTGACATCTGCTCACTGTATGGAAAGTTGTGCATTATGAGTTAGATCTGCGAATAAAGATGATAGAAACATGAACTTCCGGATTTTGTTTGGCAGTGTTTTTTTTTCTCAAGTTAGAAGCACCGGTAAGTGAATTTGTTATGATATATTGTTATGTATTTTAATGAGTCTAATCATTTTTATTTTCTGTATTTGATTCCTTTTTTTAGAATTGAAAACTACATTACATGACTACATAAGCACGTTGATGATTACAACATTAAATATCCGCATTGCTTAATTTGATAACTAGAAATTATATCCATCTGCTAAAAAGGGCTCAAACTGTATAATTTCCTAGTTTAAACTAAAAATCTAAAAATATTGACCCTTGAGTTTACTAAACCATTATCCATCAAAGGTTACTCAACTACAAAAAAAGGAACACTTTAAGCATATTTATGCTTAAGACTATTATTGCTCTATTTTCTAAGAATTAAAACTGATTACAGAAACACGATGATCACATGAAATACCCGCATTGATTAATTTGGTAACTGCAAAGTATTTCCAACTACTAAAAAGGGGTCAAATTGTATAATAATTTCCTAATATTAACAAAAAATCTTTAGTTTCCACTCTTAAAGCAATTCCCGTCGCAGCACGATGTTATATTTTATAGTATTTCTTTCATAATGATTTTTTTATTATTATTCGCGTGCATTTTCGCGTTACACTGAAGTAGAATTGAACATTTTGTGTTATTTTTTTTCATATAACACTTTATATAATAAAGAGGAACAACATTGATACTAAATGAACATTTCAAAATTTTAATGATTTCCCTCTTTCGCAAAATATTTTAAACCTTTTTTCCCCCACTTTTATTGTAACCCTTGATTCGGTTTTCATGTGAGACTGTTTTTGACATTCCTTTCGCTTTTAGAAAAATATCAAAACTTGGGGAGAATATTAATATTTTGAAGTGTTTAACGGGATATATGTAATCAAATGGCTCCTTCAGACCAGATAAATAATAGTCACAGTCCACATTCAGTTTCAGACATTTTTCAAACTTCTAGAGTAGGGGTCTCAAACAAAGGAACGAGTGTCATCAATCCGGCCCCCGACAGTTGATGCTCCATTGTTATTCTTGTTACTGTGATATGTCGGATAAAAAAACACAGAATAAAAGTTACTCGAGTTTTTTTAACTTAGAGTTTTCTTACATGTTTAGATGGAGTCTTCGAAAGTTTGGAGACTCCAATTCTGGAGAAATACATCAGACACTGTTCATGTAAACTGGTTCACACCTTGGTCATATAAAAGGCATTCTTCACTTCACCCTATCCAGTAAACATTTCGTCACGTGGTCATTTAGGAAACCAGCAACAAATTGAGGAAATATAAAAAGGTTTTTGATAACACAAATACAAATACAAAAGTGACGACCAGCAACAGGCTCAGGGCCCAGCTAGTCTGGTCCTAGAGGACCAGTCTAGCTGGGAACACACTTTAGAAACTACACTGTACTTACACTGTAGAAGCTACACCTGTAGAACCTACACTGTAGAAACTGAAAGAAAAAGAGATGAAAACTTGAAAAAGTATTACTTGTCATGAAACACTATAAGCGTTTAAAATAATTAATTTTACTGTGCATCGCGAAAGATAGCAGTTTTTAACTATCGTAACAAAGTATACATGTCAACTTATGAAAAAATTCAATTGAATATCAATTTCATCGAATATTCGAAAAGAAAAAGAAAATAATATCGACTAGGTGTTTTTAAACCAACCGCAACAACAACGAATCCATTCAGTGCGTTGCGTTGGTTCTACATAACTTACGAACTATTCCCTCGCATTGACTGATTGGCGTTTTTTATTGTATCATCAAAAGGGACATTTTTTCTCAGACGACCGTGACTAGTTGACTGCGCTCTCGAAGTGATACGTCATCGACGGTAGTTTAATCACCATAGCTAGTCTATTACGACGAAGACAAAAAGTTTTTTGGTGCGCTGATGAGAACTAATGCTGATTATTTTCTCTTCCCAAATACCAAACATGGTGAAGCTATGTGTTGACTTGAACAAAAACAAATAGTGGAATGTATTACAAAGAAGAAACTTTGTGTTGGCCCATACTGGCTTTAAAATACTTGCAGTTTGATTTAAGATTATTTCGCTAAATATACTGATTTTTGCTTTTTTTAATTTTAGTTAATGCTTGTGTGAAATAAATATCCCACTTTAAAAAACAAGTTCTTCCACTTTATTCGCAATGATAGATGTTAAACAAAAGATAGAAATGTACTGCAGCTTCTGCAGGTGGAGAAAAAGTTATGCCATCAAAAATGCAGACGAATGTGGAAGTAAGAGCATAAGTAACAAAGACGGTAATTTTATTAGATTTGCATATCTTACATTTAACACATTATTTTCCATTTAACCTTACTGTAGTTTTTAAATACATGTATATATTACTTATATATGAAAGTTAGATAAAGGTCAAATAAATACAAAAAAAAGATACAAAGTTACTCGCTTTACTTTCGAGTCGTCAGAAGTCACAACATTACTGCCTGAAAAAAACTATAAAATGTGGGACTAGTCTGCAATAAGTTACAATTCTTGATATATTTACCTGATAACTAAAGAACTTCACATAAAAATTACAGCTTTGCTAAAGTAGTATACTTTAGTACTTATTTTCAGATGTAGTTCTTATTTCCAGAAACTCTGATTCTATTATAGTAAATTTAATTATGTGTTAAAGCATTTCAACAAAGCTGAAATGTTGCATTTTAATTATCAAACGATATGTGATTAACTTTAAAAAAAAATTTTCAACATTAAAAAAACCGCTATTCCACCACACTTTCTGATAATTCTTCATGCAGAACAAGTCACATAAAAAAAAACCACACCGTGAAAACGATATGAAAGAGACGTTAAAAGATCTGTGTAAGCAAATATGTTATCACTTCATGGTCAAACTAAAAGAGAAAACTGGTTTTCTAAAGTTGAAGGGCAAAACATCCCAAAGCAAATTATTTGAAACAAATATGAAAGTGTATCACAGCCATAATGGAACTATGCGTTTAATGAAGAAGAAATAACAAAAACATTTTGGATTTTTTTATCATCAGTGAAAATGCAGGATTCCAAAGGTAAGGATTTTCTTTAAAAGTCTTTCTTTTGCTATAAATAAACATCTAATCTGATGAATGACGTGGGCGCTCGATGACACACTTATTAATTAGGTAACATTTTAGGTTTAGAAAATGCGTATTTATCATGCGTTAAAAGGAATTGGAACATTCTTCTTAATTCATTCTTTATAATTTTCAGACATGAGTAGGATTTAGATAAATCCATTCTAAAGTTCTTTAAGCATGGCGTAAACAGAGGTATTTAGGACAGATCTTGCAGATATTTTCTTATCATTCCTTGCTAATATACGTTTTCAATTTTAAATCAAAGCGAAGTAGAAGCTATAACCGTCACTTAGTGTAAAGTAAGCACATTGCTTAAATATCTTTAGCCGCACAGAGGAAGTAATGGATTTGTGATTGTCCAGTTTTACGCTGCCTCCTGGGCTTTCGGATTACATTAGTCATGTTTTCTTAAAGTGGAAACACTAAATTCCTTTTTCCCCCAATCTTACTCTGTACATTATTCATAATTGCACATAAAGACAACAGTATCTGAAAAAATGTTTTGTCTTGTTAATGGGGCTGGCTGATACCCTGTAAACCTTTTTTTTATGTTACGGTAAAAACTATAAAAATGGAGTAGCTGATTAGGTGATGAAAGACAAAAAATTGAACACGATAGTCTAAGCAGTTAATTAGCAAAACAAAACAAAAGATATTCTTTTACAGTTACTTGAAACATATTCCCATTCATGTTCTGAGGCATTCGGATGTTCTAAAGAATACATTTCTGTTTGTACTAAATTTCGTTTCCTTTACTTGGCCAATTTCGAAATTTTCCAACTTTACCCTCACGAAATAGTAAATGCGTTGTCGTCCACTGCAACTTCTTTCCCAGGACATCGCTTACTTTCAGTATTCTAAAAGGACATATCTCTCAAGGCACGTGGATGATTCATCAGTGCAAAACTTTTGAAGATTGTTCGATACATAAAACTTGGTAAATATAGGACAAGATGCCACAAGTGACCTCGATAATTTGCATTAATTTATAATTTTTTAAGGTCAGTAGGTAAGGCGTTTAAATATAAAAGAATGCATCATGCATTACAGAAATTGTGTTAATGTTATTATTTGGTTAACTTCTGAAATGATATTCTCTGACACCAACAGACCATTAGGCCAAAGGAGGCTATGGAAACATTTTACAATTCCAACATAACAGCCACATGCTTAGTGGCTGATACAGCCAAGTTTTGGGATGAAAAGACTGATCAGTAATCCGCCTAAGAACTGTGAACTCAAAATATTACTTACATGCAGTTAGGACTGACAGCGGTTTGTGATCAATCATCATCATCACTTAAATTTTCGATGGGTGATCAGGCCCGGAAGGGGCCCTTTACCCGGATCTCCTTGTGAGCGTACATCTACGGAAGCTAGTTCAATTTGCCCGAAGGTTAACTTCTTGTCTCCGAAGGGCTCTTTGTGATCAAACGCGCGCTTCGGTTAATGAATGTAAAAAAAGCAAATTCTAACTGGATGGCATTAAAGGATGTAAATAGGCAGGTCCACCGAGAGGGAGGGAAGCGAGGGCAAAATCTCGGGGGCCCGGCAAATTAAGTTAAGTAATTCATTCAAGATTTAGTTATAAAAAACTAGTCGACCCGTGAGGAATTCCGCACTAATTCGGCAGAAACGACATTATGAAGAAAAATAGAAAAAAGTAAACAGGTTTTGGTACAAAAGAAGACACGTAATTGAACACCACAGTACGAATAGTTGTTTCAATTTTTCCCCACTATTATTTAGATACTTAAAATAGCAAAATAATCACAATTATAATGATAATTATTTTTATTAGTATATATAGGATTAAAATACAAACACGAAGCAGTTTCATTGCTTAAAATATAGTTACTGTTGGTTGGTTAGGCTCTACACATTCATAATATAATTGAATGTACAGAGCCTAACGATTGAATAAGTTTAACGCACAGAAGCAGCTAAAACTGTCTAATTTTCAACACGATAAACACAGAAGAGTTTCTTGTTTGTTTGCTTGATAACAGATGGCGCTACTATGCACAACACCATTTGGCATCCATTAAAGAATTAAAATGACTAAACTCTTTCTATGATTGAAAACTAACTTCTAAAATGATTTAAATTTCCAAATTTAAGAGAAGCGGTAAAATTTTTGACCGTAAGTCTATTTTCGTCATCAGCCGGCACAATAAGCTTTACGATGAGGGAGAAATCATGGAGTTTGATAAAGGAATCAGTAAGATATCGTGGAGCGACAGAAAAACAGACTAGAGAAATAATATATATATATTTGAACGTAGTGTTTTGAGATATGGAAAATGTGTGTGTGTCTGTCGGTCTCTCTGTCCTCCCCTAATAACTTTTGAGAGACTTGTTCGAGTCGAAAGATTTTTGTCGCATTAGAAAAAACTCGGTCAAAACATTTCATTTCCACACTTTATTTATTTATTTATTTCTTGATTCGAACAATTTTTCGCTCAATTTTGAACAGTTTAAAAAACATTTCCATTAGCTCCTATGGTCAGAAATGAAGCAAATTATGTAACTTCTGGGCATAAGTCCCAAATTCCTTTGAACAAGCTTAGTAGTAGAAGAAGCTCACAAGGAGAAATACTTTTTATTTCAACAATTTTTGTTTTAAGTAAAACAAAAATAAGCAAAACTGTTGTATCATTACTTGCGAAAAGTTATTAAGAAAAAAATCTTATTTGAAATCACCTTCGACTTTATGTACCAGGGATAAAAATTCAGCTTTCTTAGATATGACGTCATTACCAATCATTACTACGACATATTATCGGTTACAATCGATTTACAGAATGATATTTTCTATCGTGTAATTTCCTTTTTTGAAGTTAAGCCTCTTAAGCCCTCTCCTTTAAGCCTCTGTAACTTTACTTGAGACTCCGGATAAATAATTCCCAGGATATTATTATGTAGGATCGGGCTAAATTTATTTGTTTAGAGAAATATTATGCAGGAGAAATAGCTCCATAAAAAT